>RAOY01000005.1:242330-265153 GCA_009806085.1 Neurospora cerealis
GATGTGTTTGTCGGGTCAGGGCGGGGGAGACGGCGTGGTAGAGGAGGATGGCATCGAAGCCGGGGCGGAAGAGGATAGCACGGGGGCCGGGGCGGAAGGGGATTGGGGTGGAGATAAGGGGGGAGTTAGTGAAGATAGTAGTATCTCTAGCGACGGAGTTGTAGTTCGGCGGCGAGATCCGGCACAGCATCGTAGAGGTAAATCGTGGAGATAGATCTGGGCATCGAAAGCGACCGAGTCATCGCGTTCAGGAGGAGAAGCGGATGCCGTATCGGAGCAGGGGCTAGAGAGGATGGCATCGAAAACGCGCGAGGCATTAGGTTCAACAGCAGGAGCAACTCTGAGACTCGACCTTATGGGATGAGCGATCGGTCTCAGCAGCGGATGAAGGAGCGACAGAACAACATGTGACGTGTCGGAGCAAGAGCCAGCCCGAGAACAACAGGGGCAGTTGCCGTCAGTGATGCGTTTCAAGAGCGCGAGAAGCAGGACGTTGGTAAAAGCACATGATTGATGACTTTATGAGAAGAAGGTGTGATTGTGGTTTTCAAAGTGTTTGTGTTCAAAAAGCGCAAGCGCGACAAGCAAATTGTTTTCGTTCGAAAGCTGCAAAGCTGGATGTGATATTCCAAATTGGAGTGGTTGTAAGAACGAAGCAAGGCCTCAGCTGTCTTCGCCTCTCTGCCTTCTGTCTCTGCATCTCTGCCTCCTGTCTGTGCAATTGGCCGATAGTCTCGCAAGTCAGACCCCCTTTGGGGTTATTGAAGGGAAGCTCGCAGAAAGGTATTGTAGATTGAACTGTGTGTTATGGCTTGGTAAAGGTGCTGTTCTTTTAGGAAGAGGCGAGGTACCATCCGGGTTGGGAGCCTTGGCGTCGGGCGTTTCGGTACTCTTGTCTGTTGATGGAGGGCTTGTATGCGGTCTGTGGTGTAAAAGCCAAGTGTTCGTCTGCTGCAGTGTCCATTGCCATAGCGACAACATCTTCTTCCCTTTCGTCAAAGGCCTCAAGATCATGATCTTCAGAATCCATCAAAATCCAAGTGGGGCACAAGAACAATAATAATAATTGCCGGTGGTGATACCCTCCAGTGCATCATCAGACACTGCTGTTCGTAACCTAATGGAAAGCAGCAAGATGACTTTATATATCCCAGACTGAGACTGGGAAAGCACATACGACCATACCCACTGGAAAACTCGGGATCCCGTCCGCTCTCCCATAGATAAGCCAGTGAGGGCCAGACTAGTAGTTGGGTCGGTGACGACCAGCGAATCCCTGGTGTTGTATGTTCTCTCCTTTTCCTTTTTTTATTCTTCCTCCTCACTTCCTCCCCCTTTCATCTCCTTTTTCCTTCCTTTCTTTTTTAGTGTAGACCTTCACAAGAATACATACGAACACCTTCCATGTCCATCCCATCCATGGTCATCGAAGCAAGAATGAACGAGCCATGCCCAACGACGAGCAGCCCAAGGGCAAGACAGCGCCATACACAGTAGTACACATAGTATGTAGAAATGCAAAGCCGTGATTTGTTCAAATGCAATATGATCATGATAGTCATGTTAGGCACATAGGTATGCAGCTAATAACAACAGTAGTTACCCTTTCTGCCACACTCTCTCCAATTTGATGATCTTCTCATCGCACGCCTATTGTCTGTCTGCTTTCCCACCCGTACCAAAACTCCAACTCCAAATGTGACGAATGAGATGTTCACAATGTTAACAATGTAGACGATGCCTGTTGCCTGTCCCCCCTTGTCCGCCATGCCCCCAATACCATAGTTGAACCGTACCACTGTTTTGGTACAAAAAACCCAAACAAACAGTCAAAAAGAAGAAAACAACATCAACATGGCATCTCATATACCTCCCCAATATCTCGGCGTCTTTTCCTCAGACGGAAGAAAATCACTCCTTCCCCAGCAACAACTTCAGACACTGCACAGCCAGCTCCACAATCTCCCTCCTCTTCGATCTGGTAACCACCTCCCTCATGATCTCCACCGCGCCCTTGCTCATGAACTTCTCTCTGGCCAGCTTGCCTGTCTGGCCCTCGCATGCCACCATATTCAACAGGACAAACACACCGCGGTGCCTCAGATCCTCGTTATCATCCTCACACAAACCGAGAATGATCTCCGGTCCGCGTTCGCGCTCCGCAATAGCCTTCACCACGCTCTCATACCCCGTCAAGGCAGCCAAGGCGCCACCGGCAGCACTGCGCGTAGCGGCGTCTTCGGCGTCCGCTAGAGCTACAAGGATTTTCAGCCTGGTCTGCGCCTGCGGTTTGCTGGTATCGGCAAAGAGCGCCTCGGCTTCTTCGGGGGATTGGACGATGTTGCAAACGAGCTCGACGGCTGCAGTGGTAATGCGAGGGTTGTTGTACAGGAGAAGCTCCTCAATATCCTTCCAAGCCACGCGGACAATGGTGCGGCGGGTGTCGTCGTCAACAGCGGCGAGGTTGGTGAGCGCCATGAGGGACTCGAACGTCGGGAGGAGATCGCGTGTTTCGGCGGTTTGGTCGGGGAGAAGGATATGGACGAGGGGACGGATGGCGGTGCTGATGGGGGTGGCACGGGAGCCCCCGAAGACGAGCATCGGGTTCGTGGAGATGAGGATACGGGCGAGGGCCTGGGCGGCGGTCCGTCGGACTGTCATGTTCTTCGGGTCGTCTTCGGGCAGGTTGGTCCAGGCACCGATCAGCAGACGGACGGCGCCTTGTTGAGCAAGCGGTCCCCGCATAGAGGCAGTCATGGAGAGCGAGTTGAGAATCGAGATGATGAGGGTGAGGGAGGCTACGGAGCTGGTTTTGCTGATCGTCACGAGAAGGGGGGTGACGCCGGCTTCGAAGACACGTTTACAGCGTGCGCTGACATGTTCGTTGTCGTTCAGGGGGTCGGGTTGAAGCTTGCCTGCTGCATCCGCATAGGCCTTGAGTTGACTTATGCGCTTTTGTTCTTCTGTAAGGGCTGGACGGTATTGGGTAAGGTTAACAAAAATGCTGAGAGCGCCGTACATGAGAGGAGACCTGGGCGGCGCCGACTCGAGTGTTTTTACAAGTGATTTGAGAAATTCGGGATCACCGGCTAGTTCCTCCTTAACCTTGGGGCGGATCGATGCATAGGCGAGTCCTTCGACCGAGGCTTGGCTGGAATGTTCGGGGTCCTTGATGAGCATCTGGGTAAACTTTTTGGCGAGATCTTCCACGCTGGTTGTCGCTGGCTGTATCCGGGGCTGGGATGGGTCGGACAAGTTTGGAGGTGCCTGGTCGGGTTGAACTGCCTTAAGCTGATGTCAGCCGCAGGGACATCAGAAGGAGGGAGCGCCAACCTCGGAGGTGGGTGAAGGAGGCAGTTGGAGGCTCACCCTGAGCTTGGTCAAGACCACGGCGGCCAGGTTCTGGACGTGGATCGAGTGCCTCCTCATGGAAACGGAACCCTCCTGGACGGCGATGTCGGGATCCGTGGTGTACATGGACTCGATAACCCGCTCGGTATCCTGGTCCACAATCTCCTCTAGCCAGTCGATGCAGTACTTCTGGACGGCTTCACGGCAGTGAGAGTGCATGCAAGCAGCGTTGAGCATTTCGAGGCAGGCTGTCTCGACCTTGCGGCTCTTCCACTTGCGCCTCATAAGCGGGCCTAGACTGGGGAGGAAGCCTTCGCTGAGGAAAAGCGTGGACGTGAGATCGGGGACGATGGGGAAGATGGTAGCTGCCACGCAAAACGCCACAATATAGTCGTCGTAGGTGCCTCGTTGGACCCGGTCGAGGAAGAAGGCGGAGAGCTTCTTGCTGCCGTCCTCGCCGGCGGCCTTGAGGTAAGCAGAGGTGCAGAGAGCAGCATGACCGCGAACAATATCGGACTGTCTCATATCCAGATAACACAATATGGTATCGACGCAGTCGCTATCTATGACGGTGGTAATGGATTTCTCTCCCTTCTTGGTGGCCTCGACATCGTCGTTGAGCAGCTTGGTCAGCTTGCCCAAGCTTTCGACCGTCTCCTCGTCTTCCTTGCCGCCCTCCATCAGGTGGGCAAACAGGAGCAGTGTCTGATCTTCCCTTCCCAGGTCATTACGAATCGCATTTGTCTGGGCATTCGGGCCCATGGTGGAAACGGAGGCCATCGTGGTGTGATTGACCTTGTCGTTGATGTGGGATGTTTCTGAGGAAACTGTTCGTAGAAGCAGCAGTGCTAAAGGAAGGTCGAGGATATTGGTATGTTGGCCGCGACCAGGGGGAGCTAAGGTAGCAGATGAGGGGCACCCCGTGAGTATGAAGCGATTCTGATGTAGAGCGCACGTTCGCAAGTCTCGGGATAAGCGCGGTCGGTTGTACAGGTTCAGTCACGCACGACTGGAGGTTGACGCTCGGTTTGACGTGCGGGCGCGGGTGGTACAATGGGTGGTACAGTGGTTATCGATAAGTCGATCAGGTAGTCGCAACGATAGGCAAGCAAGGTAGTCGAGGAAAACGAGGGGTATCGGGGTCTTGAAGGTCGATGGACTTGTAGGTGGGAACGCGACGGAACGGGAATGGTGGGCCTCTTTATCTGCCAGGACCTTGTCACGGCGCAGAAGAAAGGGGAAAATGTTTGCAAGATTCGCGAAGATGATAGATTGCTGTCAGGATGCGAAGATGGGATATGTTTTAGGTTCTGGAGGAAGAGGCAGAGTTAGCGAAATGGAAAAGATAAGTGATAAATTTGGATGTCTGTCGACGGCGTGTGGTCGGAGTCTTGGCTGTGCCGCTTTCCTTCTTTTGGGGGGACTAGGAGGGGACTAGGGGGTACGTACCCAGCTGCGACCCCCGTTAGCGGCTTCGTAGTGGTCGTCTGTTAGTAATGGGCCCCTGGTCGCTGTAGCCGCGCTCTTTCCTCAGTCTTCCATGCAAGTGGAAATCTTTTTGGCCGTTTTGTTTCCAGACGGGTATCTGCTGTGTATCAAATCACGCCTATCAAACCTGTCATCAGACAGATCCGGTCCTGCTGTTGATTTGACCGCAACAGACCCTGAAGAAGGCGAGTGATGGATTTACATATCCCGTGCCAGATTCTGGACTCGGGGAAATGCCAGATTGAGGGGAACAGTGAACGGCAGGAGGGTGGTACCGTATCCTGCGTATCGATCCACACACCATAACATCTGCACCTTCCTGCACCGGTACCAAGCATCTGCGAATTGCATGAGAAAATGCAGTCAGCGGCTGCTTTTGTGCCCCCTCACCACCCTCGACCCCCCCAATCTTCGCCAATCCATCCCGCGCTACTGCGTAGTATTTTGGAGGCTAGAGGGAGGGCTACCCCACCATGCGAGAGAGCACCTCAGGAACTTCCAGGGTTCGGGTCATCCCCCAAACCTTCCTGTATTAGCTCATCTCCATGACACCACCAAATCATGAGGACACCTTGGACACCACCAAGACACCAAGACCAAAGAGATAACCGGATGTCCTTGTCTCACCCAACGACACCAACCGAAACCTCGCATCGGGCGCACGTGTAAGGCTCAGTGGTGTTCCCTTCAGCTCACCATCTCTGGTCCGACTACGGTTACTACATATGGCATCATCACCACTGCCGAGACCGGCGATTCAACTTCTGAGGCAGAGTCCTTGTGATTGACACTGATCAAGTCTGGAAGTAGATATTCCTAGATTGAGTAACTAATCACTTGTCTTTGCGTCTTGTCTTACGTCAAGGCAAAATCATACCTATGTCTAATCTTCTGCGTGCTGAAAATCGAGAGTTGATCAAATCAAGAGGGACTAGCGAGGAAGCGGCTGCAGTTCAGATTTCAGACATGTGAAGAATTAAAGAGCATTTGAAGCGATTGAACTTCCGTAGGATAAAGCTCCCGAGTCCACCATCATGTCCAACGCGCACGGGGTCAACGCCACCCCCAGATTCTCGCCAGATTAGCCGAACCGGTGCTTGGTTTCATCACAGCAACACAACGTTCCCCCCAGACATCGTAAATGAGACGCGATGTTTCCATCAAAAGACTTGTCCCGCCCATCGGCTATTTCCATCTCCAACATGATTCGCTCAAGGCCATGACATGCTATATCACCAGTGACTATGGCGTCCGTAGGTTGGGTGGAAAAAAAGGGGTAACTGAGATCCATCTGAGGCCATTCCCGGATCAGATCGCATGTGGTGTTCCATAAAATGGAGTCGAAGATCGTCGAGTTGAGCCTCACTTTCTTCTCCTGAGTTCAACCATCAAGAGGCTTAGAGACAGCTGGGTTGGAAGCAAAAATGCGTGACATCACCTCCATCTCGTTCCTCCTTCTTGCAGCACCCCTCGGTGCCCTCGCCGCCCCAACGCCTTTCGAGGATGTGATTCCAAGCAGAGTCCACCAAGCAAGAGCAGTGGTAACCCCAGCGCCATGCCAACCTCAACTCAGCCCTCCTCCTCCCGAGCAAGAGTCAGCCGAACGCTTCGAGAAGTTCGCCCACGCTTTTCTTGAGACCAAGAACCTGACTGAAGCGTTTGAGTACATTGACGCGACATACATTGTACGCACCGGCTTTCCTTTTCACCTCGTCGGTGGTTCTATTTTGAGTTGGTTATGCTGACGATGTCGTTTGGTAAACGAATAAGAACCACAACCCCTTCGCCAGCGCCAACGGTCCCAACGCCGCTCTCGACGCTCTCGGTCCCTATTGGGGTTCGGTCCAGATTACCCCGTTGAGAAGGACCTTTAAGGGCGAGTTTGGGTGGTTGAACTATCGGACCAATTACTTTGGAGAGATTGTTGATAGGTATCGCATGGAGGGTGGGTGTATTGTTGAGCATGTGAATTCAGTTGTTTCCGGTGTTGTAATGTTTGACGTGACGTGCTGACATTGTTGCTTTGTTGATGTAGTGGGATCAGGGCGAGGAGTATCCTTCTTTCTGAGACGAGGAAGGTATGGGGAAGGAATGGGTGATGGTCTGAATTGAAAAATATGCTGGTGGCTCTTCTACCACGAGACCAACCTAAACAACAATAGCAGTTTTACCTGGAAATCCACCGTCCGGTAGCCGGGTTGGATACCCTGACGGCCTTTTAGGTGCAAGTCCAGCAAAGTTAAGCAAAGACAGCCCATAACCATCATCCACGAGGTGTCGCACAAATTCCATCTCAACTTCTTCGAAGGTCTTTGAGTAATCAGCGGCAAGCTTGCTGTCTTTGATATCGCTAGCCAAGCTGAGCAGAGCAAAAAAGCGATCCCGGGGGTCACTTGCTTTGCATCTTCGGGTTTCGAAAAGTAGCGTGAGAAGTGGCAAGTTCTGTCTCGTCTTGTCCCCAAACATGGGCTCAACACTACGTCCGAGGCTCAGTCTTGCTTCGAAAAGGAGCCGATGGTTCGCAGGTTGCACCCTCTGCCCCCCTGTGGCGCTGTGTAGCGCTTGCATGACGGTGGGAGACTGTTCACAGGCCGGGGACATTAATGCTATGTTCGGGATTATAGTGCCGGCGATTTCCCAGTTTCCGCATATCATACGAATTTGTTGAGGCAATGCGAACTCCTGAACCACCCATATCCGCCGAAACCATGGGCGACATAGTAACGCCCCGAGACGACGCCACCCATCCAATTCGTGATCGGTGAGATATTCCTCCTTGAAGCCGGCGAACGACTAGGTCCAGTCTTGTAATTTGAACTGCCTCTCGTACCGGCGGTAGTACGCGTTGACAGCGTGCTAAATCAGTCGTATATTCTCGCTACCATCTGCCTCCTCTCCCAGGTATACCAGACCTGTCCGGCAGTTGCTGTAAATTTGCGACATGAGTCGCACCTGATGATTGCGCTCGCCTTCATCGTCATCTTGTTGTTTGATGCAGACACCGTCCGCCCAAATTGGAATCGGGCTGGGTGCACCCTGCGAATAATATGCCACTCGTCGTCGTACACTCTTCAGCGCCGATTCCAGATTGGCAATTATGGCCAGCTTGCAGCCGTCGATGAGTATTTCGCGGCAGAAGTCGGAAGGTCCCCAATAATAGGACAGTGCGTCGTAAACCGGCTCATCTTGCAGATCGGCATGAACAAGCGATCCCGAAAGTTGTTGTTCGTTGCCAGTGAGTATCGGGTCGAGGTAGAGAATTCGGATGTGGTTTCCGCTTTCGAGTGGGCGGTAATGGTAGGATGCCATTTCAAGATGGACAAAATTAGCAAAACGAACGCAAGGTATTTTGATTAGCGACCTCGACGGGCAAGGACTATCGCCGGTGTTGTGAAAAAAACAGGCATCACCAGAATGCCCCTCGAGTTAGCGTCATGATCTCTAGGATGGAAGAGTAGAAGAGTCGAGGACGCTCGCCGCGGCCAGAAACAACAATACCCTTATGAGGTACAACACAACGCTGGCTGCCTCTACCCAGTTGGTTTGCATCGAGTGCAGTTTACCTGAACGTCAGTGTTAAGCTGGATGAAGGCGCAGCTGTGAGGTGCAGCAGGAGCGGAAATGCAAATGCGTCTCGGTTGGGCAAAGCGCAATGCGAGAAGCCTTCCGCATCACTCGCTGATATCCTGCGCATTGATCTCGATACATCGCCAGCAAACTGTGGGGGCATCATCCTGATCTCGGATCTCGATTATTTCACAAGCCAACTCTGCAAAATAAGAAGTCAATGGTTGAATCAAACCAGACTTGGAAGGGGAAAAATACATGAGAAAAAAAAAGAAAAAAAGACACTCCGGTACGGGGAATCGAACCCCGAGCTTCGCGGTGAAAACGCGATATGTTAACCGTTACACTATACCGGACTTTGATGATAAGACGGACCAAGTAAAGAATTTAAGTGTGGACACGGGCGTAGCTCTTTTGCGCGCCTTGTCATGCACAACCACTTCACTTCCATTTGTCGAAGTTCTTTCTTCTTTTGCTCGCACCTCGTGATGTTTGCTGTGCTGTCAAAGAAATGTTTGAGATGACAACATCAATCAAAGGGACCACACCAATACCCACCAATATGAGCCGTGAATGTGCTATGAGCCGTGAATGTGCTATGACGAAATACGTCCGGTGATTTGCAGGTGCGGCTTTATGAGTTTGGATAAAATTCCCTGCGACGACCCCTGCCGTTCCGTGTAACCGTGTTGGACCGCTTGCCGAGCGGCTCCGAAAGCGCCAATTATTCAGCAGCAGCCACAAAGTTTCCAACCTACTGTGTAAACGCCACTATTTGTGGCTCGTGGTACATTGTGATTGGCCAAGGATGACCTCCATAGCACCTTGTAGAAAGGGGCGGCCGACAATCGCAGTTTCTAGAAGAGAGCTGACGGCAACAACAGCAGGTGGCCCTGGAACCGCGCTGTCGACAGCCATTTCCTGTCGGTGACGGGCCTGTGCCAGCGCTATCCCCGAATCGCGTCACGCAACGTCAATTCGGAACCGAACCACGGAGCGCACGGAAAGGGCCACGAGGGCAGCTTCCACTTCGTTATCAAACCACTTTGGCTGCAGAAGTAGCGGTCTTGCCTTCTATTACAAATCCACAATCTCGACTTCGATATCTGATTCTTGCCCTTTTACTTCCTCAACATCTTAATCCACTCCACCTTACACCTCATAATCCCACATCCCGCTTTAATATTTCCAGACAAATAACCCGTCTGGTCCCTGGATCTTTTCTCACTTTTACTCCCTTTGAACCAGTCACATCGCCGAGTCCTATTGCTTGACTCCTTTGACTCGATATATCCTCTGGGATTCGGGAGCTGAATACCCCATTGCCACGCCAGATTATCACCAACATGGCTGACTCGATACACAACGAGTCTACTTCCACAACTCCACCACCAGACCAGATGTACTGCCACGCCTGCCATCACCAGTGGCAGCGCCAGGGCGAAACCCTCGAGTGCCCTGCATGCAACAGCGCAACCACGGAAATTGTCAGCAACCAGACCCCGCCAGCAACCTCTATGGATACCAGGACAACGCTACTAACACAGGATCGCCAGATCACGCCTGAGAATGACCCGCGCCATTTCCACCGCCGGCCTATGCCTGCTACCGTAGAAGACGCGCCTGAAGAGGAGGAGCCTCAACCTGACCGTTCTGCTGCCGCTACCGAGACCGAGTCTCAACAGCCCACTGAGGCCACAACCTCCAACACAGAGACCCCAAATGCCAACGAGAACGACGACCATAATGATGCGAGACCACAGACCGAAGCCAACGGCACATCAACAACCAGCGGAAACACTCAGACTTCAGATGAGGCCAACACCCGAGGCACCCAGGAACAGACCAGCAATACTTCCAACACCGAAGCCCCTCGATCTGGATCCCGCCCTACCAACACCCAGCACTTCGATATCCGCTTCATCTTCCCTCCTGTGACCTTCTTCACTACCGTCATTTCCGAGCCTCTCGCCCCACGGTCTCAACAGCAACCAGCTGGTTCACAGCCAAATGACCAGGCGCAATCTACCGAGCAGTCGAATGAGCAGCCTAATAACCAGCAATCTAATGCTTCCAACACATCTACCAATGGCTCCACTCCTAACAGCTCTACTGCTTCTGGTCCGTCCCCCATTACCTTCTTTGGATTGCACTTCTTTACTCCTAGGCCTCCTCATGTCCAGACTGCTCCGGCATCCAATGCTACGACCAATACCACCCAGACCGAAGGCACTGCGCAGCAACAGCCACAATCCAATGGCGAACAACCACAAGCCTCCGAGCAGCAACAGCCCCAGCAAGGTCCCCAGCCAGCCACCCAAGGCCAATCATCCCCCTTCGGATCTGGTCCCGTACCAGCTGGTCTCATGAACGCCGTCCTCTCCGCCATCTTCAGCCCCTTCAGTCCTCTCGTCCTCGGCAACCTTAACTTCGTTAACGACGGCGTTTACTCGCAAGAGGCCTTTGACCGCATCATCACCCAGCTCCGCGAGCAGCACGCCGCCCAGAACCCAGGCGGCGCCCCTCCAGCCTCTCAAGCCGCCATCGAGAAGCTCAGAGTTAAGGACATTGACGAGCAGATGCTCCAGGGCTGCCAGGACAACAAGACCAAGTGCGTCATCTGCGTCGACGACATGACACTCGGCGACAAGGCCACCCTCCTGCCGTGCAACCACTTTTTCCACGGCGAGTGCGTGACGCCCTGGCTCAAGGTGCATAACACTTGCCCGGTCTGCCGGCGGTCGGTCGAGGTCGAGGAGGCGTCCGAGAGCAAGAAGCGCAAGAACATGGCTGAGCATGAGCCCACGGGCAGGGACGGCCATGGCATTGACGAGGCGGAGGATGAGGACGGACAGCAGAGCGCCGCAGCCACTCCGGCGATTCCGGAAAGGCAAAGGAGGCCATATGGACCCGAGAGGCTGCGTGGTGAAGGTACGGATTGTGCTTGAAGTGATTTTATATGACGTGATTGAAAGGCGATTTTAATATGGCGGCATTCTCTGATCTTTTCGAACAGGAGTGCCAAAGCGACGGCGTTTGGGTTGATCCAATAATTTCATTTTCGCCGTCGCGATGAAAAGAGGGCTGGGATGGAGGAGGCCATATGGGCTGCGGGTATCAGGACAGTGCATGAGATGGATCTCCACAATGCCTGAAATGTCCTGATCCCTACGAGGAGCATGCCGGATTGGTAATGCGCTCGAGTTCCATCTGCTGGGTTTGCGCTGGGCCCTCTTTTCTTCCCTTTTTTTTTTTTTTTTTTAATTTGGCTTTTACCTACGATACCATTGCATTAGTTTCAGCAGAAGCGCGGCGTTGGGGGACGGACGAACGGACGGGATTATTGCTACTACACCGGGTTAGGGTACTAAACGGTCTCACGGCATTTTACTACTACTGGCATCAGCCAGCTCGATAATGAAAGATTATTTCTTCACACCGGCTTCGAGGAAATCGTTGCGGCCAGTGAAAGACACGCCATGTATGGATTATGATGATACGGATTATGACGATACTGAAGAAAGGAAGGGTTGGCGTTTGGGCGTCGAAGGCACAAGGATGGGCATCAGACTTCAATTTGTCATCAAGAGCAAGAGTCCCAACCAGCTGGTGGGCATGCTTATGGATGGATGCATGGATGGATTTTGAGACATTCGGGTAGTTTAAGTAATGTAGGATTTTGTACAAATGAAACGGATATTCTGCTGGAAGTGTGCCTTGAAGTGGTTATTGTTTTCTGTTTCCATTCTTTATTTGATGGTTTTCGTCTCGCTCTGACAGTTGTCGGACAGGATGCGGCTGTGAAGCTGTTACAGCTTGTCTTGGACTGGACGCAAATCCACACCCCCTAGACCCTCCCTTTTCTGTTCCGCTTAAAGCCGACACTGATGGGACACTCGTCGAAATGACAATCCACCACATATGTTCCAGCCTTTTCATTGATACAAGCAAGTGCGTGATGACCAAGCATCACATAGGGCCTTTCTGTATTGTCTTATGCCTTTCGGTTGGTCAAAATAGCGAGTGATATCCGCACGACACTTCGCACTATTCTCCGCCTCTACGAATCAAATTTGGCTTATTTTCCCGACGACCACTAGAGGGATGGAAGCTGTTCGTACTTGGTACCTAGACGTTATCCCTCTGATAACGGTCATCCAACATGACAAGGATACAACCATCTCGCGACGAAGTGATTTATTTACCTGATAAAAAGAAAGTGGTTTACTTGATAAGAAGGAAAAAAAAAAAAAAAAAAAGGAAGTGAACAACGAGAAGGTGAAAAGAGAAGAGAAGAGAAAAGAAAAAAAAAAAAACATACAACACCAGGGATTCGCTGGTCGTCACCGACCCAACTACTAGTCTGGCCCTCACTGGCTTATCTATGGGAGAGCGGACGGGATCCCGAGTTTTCCAGTGGGTATGGTCGTATGTGATTATTATTTGGAAAAGTCCTGCTTATCAATACCCCTCCTAGTTGACTTCGGCAAGCGGACTCGGGATCGATATTTCGGCCCTGCAGTTTATACAGCTTATGGCCCTATGCGGTCCTGGATATCGTCAACGGCATTAGTGCAAAAAGTCAAGGAACGTTGTCAAACATGTCAACCTTTTGCCCGTTGTGTATATAAATGCTACCTTCAAAACAATGCTATTTTAATGATAATAAGGGTATCAAGCCAAAAAATGCCACTGTCTCCCTTCAACCCGTGATACTCGAACTAAAGCACCGCTGAGCCTCTCTCCCATCCTTCTTTCTTCCTTCTCGAAACCCGACAATCTATCCACCCCGAATCAGACAAACAAATGCAACGCAATGCGAAAAAGAAATACCAAAAAGCCCACCCATATATCAATATCAACGCCATGTCATTCATGCCCGTCATTCACGTCATTCCCGTCATAACCTCATCACTCATCACATCCCACACCTTAATTCCCAAACAGCATTCCCATTTTCCAAAGAACCTCGCCACCGGATCCCAACTCGGTCTAGCCTCTCCATAAGCATAATAACCATAAGCTCGGCCGACCGGATCCCCCTTCGTATTCTCCCTCCCCGGTCTCCGTCCAATCTCAATACACAAAAACCTAATCAAGTCCAAATTATTCCAGTAGCTCGTGTGCGCGCTCAGCATATTCAGGTACTGGATCTCCAGGGGACCACCGCCTGAGCGAAGGTAGTAATCGATTTGGCCGTTGTCATTCAACAGAAAGGCCTTCTTCTCGGCGACTTCTTCCCGCGAGAAGTCGTGCACTTCTAGTTCGAGTTGCGAGGGGAGGCGGAGGAAGGTGGGGGGTTTGGAGGTTGATAGCATTTGGGATTGGTGTCCGGTTGGATCGGTTGATTGATTCGACGGATCAGAGGGGTTGGAAGAGTTGGATGTGGGTGCGGAGGAGGAGGTTGAGAGACCGGCTAAACCGCGGAGGGAGTCGGAGACGGATTTGAAGAAGGAGGTGGTGAAGGTGGGGACGTAAGCGGTCTTGAGGCTGGAGGCGTAGATGGGGTCGATGGTGCCGTTCAGGAGGTAGGCGATGGGGTCCTCCTTGGCGAGAATGTTGTAGATGTTGTCGACGGCGATGCAGCCGAAGCGGCCGATGTCGCCAACTATGTCCTTGTTGAGCGTGTCGGCTGCGTCTGCGCCGGGCTTGAGGCGGCCGCGGCGGGGGACGAGGCTGCCTCTTTCTAGAAGGAGGAAGAAGGCGGCGGGGCTGCCGAGGAGGAAGAGGTTGGTGGTGTCGAACTCGAAGTGGCGGGTTTCCGGCTGTGTTTTGGATAGATCTAAGGGCCGGGGAACGCTGGTTGGTTGTTTGGAGAGGATCTCGACTGCCATGGCGCTGCCGAGCGAGTGCCCGATGAGGTGGACGCGGCCCTTGTCGGCGAAGCCCGGGTTGTTCTTGCACCATAGCCGGTACACGCGATTTGCTTCGCCTACAAGGGCGGCAATCATTTTTGGCTTGTGGTGAGACATGTAAAAAGGAATGTCGAACATGACGTCTGAGATCATGCTGCGTACGGCGGGGATTGTGTTAGGTTCAATGTCCTTCAGCCCGAATCCGTCAGGAGTATATGCGGACGAGTCTTCTTCCTTGCTGGGACCGCCATCTTCAAAGCTGAGGAGATGACGCCAATTCACAGGCAGCACCATGATACCATTCTGGTCAGGCCGGAGCACCGGCTTTATCATGGGATTCTCCAACTCGATGTTGACGGCTCTTCGGAAGGCATTGACGGCATGTGTGAAATGGAAACTTTCAACCCGCTCGGCAAACTTTTGACCGATGCCATGCGCAATCAAAAGAAGGTCGGTCACTTGGCCGCGATCCTGCTCCATTTGACATGCTGGGCAACCATCTCCCGAAACATTTGTCTGTCGTGGCGTTTTGCGTTTGGGCGCTTTATTTGCCGACGTGCCTTTCTTTTGGTGTACTTTGTCCCAGATGGCCTGGTCGAAACCGCGCACCACCGGGATTCCCACAGTAATACCTTTCATGATCTTTTGAAGTGGTCGTCTTCCATGGTATGCACTAGGTTTGAGGCTGGGCCTCAGGAGAAATGCGGCGGACTTGTCCTTGTAGATGACATGGAAGTTGGCATACGGTTCGGGTGGTGGCGGCGCCAGTTCTTGATCGGGATGCACAGGTTCGAGTGTTCCTTCTGCTGCGGCCTCTCCACCAAAACATCTGGCGGCGCAAAACGGATCGCTCGATATTGGTGGCTCGGGAGGGATGTCGTCCTTGACCTTGGGGCGCTTGTCCGGGATTTCTGGCCATAAGGGGTGCGACACCTTTTCTTCGCCTAGCGCACCAACCTCCAACGCCGACTTCAGTTCGTCCTTCCATGTTTGACCCCAGACTCGTAACTCTCGATAACCAGCTTCTAGCTGATTGGCGACAACAGGTTCGACGGGAGTCATAGTGTCTCTGAGAATAAATGTCAGCAGTCGATCAAGAAAGGCGAGATAGACACCAACGCCTACCTGTAGAACCACGTGGCACGTTGCACTATGGAAATGTCGTTGACAGGCGACCAGTATATCGGCTTCATTTGAAGAACCGGTAGCGAAACCATGTGCAATCTCGAGATGCCAACGGGCACCTCAACCGAATCTTCCGCCTGACGGATGGCCTCTTTGACGATACGCTTGGCCGCTCGGCTGTCATTCCCTCCTAACCGAGATGGAAGGCCGCGTACGGATGGTGCTCTGGACGGCTTGTCTTCTGGTGTAGCACCGACTGACCGGCTGAGTGATTCGACGCGAACGAACGGCTTGCCTGATATTCCATCGTCCACGACCGGGGGTCTTGGAATCATCCTCCCAACAGCCGAAAGGTGAAGTTGGTTATCGTTGAAGGAGGAAGGCTTTGCCTCTAGGGAGCCAGAAAGTCTTTGAAGAGGGCTAGTGCCAAGCGGAAGACTCGAGGGCCTGAATGTTGAGGACTCTTGCGAAGTGTCTGAATTTGCCCACAAGCGAGTTAACTGGGCCATGACCTCCTGAATAACACGGTCGTGGTCGAGGGTTGGCTGGCGACGTCTGGTAACGGCGCAAAACTCCTTTCTTAACTCTGCGGAAGCATCGATCGAAAGCTCGGCGCAACATACCGGGGCGCTGTGGTTATCCTCGTTTTCGGTGGTGGCCAGGGCCGAGAAGGCGGAATGGCCCTCCCGGTCATGCTTCTCCTTGTGCTTAGCAGCCAGGAGGGCCACGATAGCGGCAAGTTTCTCGGCATTTTCCTTGGAGAGAGACGGACTCGGACTCCGGTTTCTTTGAGCGTGTCTGTGATTCCTCCTGTCCCTGTCAGAGGAGAAGCCCAGCCATGCCCGCTCTAACGCTCTGTTATCACCAGGGGAGAAGGGTCGCAGTGGCAGGTTTGCTGCTTTCGTATCGGAGGAGCCAACAGTTGTGGCAACAGACAAGGGGTCATCGATGGGGATGGCGGACGAGTAGAAGAACTGGGCGTTGATGGGCGGGATGCCCTCGAGCCCGTCGGTGGGTTCGGGTTCGGTGATGGGTGCTAATCGGCAGGAGGAGCCGAAGGTATGATGGGTCTCGGCCGTGTTGGACATGGTTTGATCGCCCTTTGAAGCAGGCGGTGACAAGATGCGAGGGTGACGCGACGAGGGAGCGCAATGATCGACGATAGAGTTGCTATGCAGGTACCTGACGTCAGCCACTTATACTCGACAGGGTGGACTATGTTGAACAGGAAGTGTACCACGAACGCGTTTGTACCAAGACGGACTGTCTGTTCTAATCAGCAGTGTATAAGTATCAGTCGATCCGGTTTGAGGTTATTGCGAAAGAGGACAGGTCAGAAGAGAGAAGAGGTGAACAGGCCCATGACCTGCAGGGACCGTGACTTTCAGTCCAGTTGGAAGTGGAAGCTCGGGCTCTGACTCTGGCTCTGTCTCTGGGAGAGGTAGTACGCGATCCGAGACATAGTGGGGAGCGGGAAAAGCAAGTTTTAGATTTCCATGGACGTGAGAGCGAGGAGTACAAGTACACGCGCAAAAGTCTAATTACACTACACGTGGGTGCGAGACGCGAGTGATGTCGAGTGTGCGAGTCTCTGCCTTGTGTCACTGAGTGCAACTGTCTCACGAGATGCGCTGATGACGTGGTTAGCCTCCAGCTGCGCGTGTTAGTGCATGGGGTTTTTAGTGGGTATGTAATGAGGATCCCCATCATTTAGTGGATGCCTGCCGCCACGCAGTGACATGGGATGCCACTGCGGCAGTACCCGAACTTCCACCCTTCAATCCCATCTGTGTGGCGTTGATCCGACAGACTGTGGCTGAAGCTTTCCCCAGGTCCTGCATCCGACTGAGAGGTACTGACAATATCCAGACCCATGCTTCAAGCTGCCACATACGGACTGCCGGGCATCTCCAGGCTTTCCATTCATTCCCTTTTTCCCCGATCCCAGCTCGAATCTCAGTTTTGTCGAGACATGACTATCTCGGGGAACTTCCAACCTGTTATACCTAATCCCACGGACCATTCACCACGGCCATTGCCATCGAGTTCACTGTGCGCCGGGAAGCACATGTTGACCAGATTTACACCCTTGCAGCGACGGTAACCCGAATCAGGATGGTGGCTTCAGCTCGTCTTGGCTCGTTCGTACAGTAGATGACAGAGACGACCCCTGTTCACGGGTTTAAATACATACAAGAACCGTACATGCCCTTCTTCACAATGGCACCCTCACATCCCCTGGGAAAAGGTACCCCTGAAAATTCTCTCCGAGTTTCCTTAAATGGGCGCGCCAGCCCATTCCTTGTGTTCTCAAGCATCTCCTGGGCCCGTCTTACTCTATTCTGTCTTTTCCGCCTGCCAACAGCCCTCCTTGGCTCAACAAGATGTGGGCCTCACTGACGCCCAGAGACGGGGTCGATCTAGAAGTGCCCCAGAATTGCTTTCAGCAATGTGGTAAGTTATCAAATCTTTTATTCTCTTTTTGTGACATCGCAGCCACTAACTGAGACCATCACAGATGATGCCTTTCTGGAATCTAAATCTCTTCTGTCTCGTCAAGACTTATGCGCAGCTGACGGCCCCCTTATCCGAGAGTTCAACTCTTGCAATAGCTGTATCAAGGCCGAGACCACCAATGGTTCGACTTATGCTGGCGCCTATCAAAAATACATTGAACCCTCCTTCGGTGACATCATTCGCCAATGTATCGGCCTTGGGGCAACTGTTACTCTCTCACTTGGCCCGCCCGAGCCAGTGGCCACCACGGTACCTATGGTTGGCACTATTGCACCTGAACTACCAACGAGCACGACCGAGGTTAAAGCATCATACGTACTCACACTAACGGCGCCATTCGACCAAACTACAATTGCTGGAACCTCAACAAGCAGCGCCACCGGCACCGGCTCGTCCATTGATGCGTCTTGGTTGACTACCGACCAGGTCATACAGACCAACACCTATGTTTTACTTACTGGTCAAACCATCACGGTCACCGAGCTTGCGATCGCGACAGTCACACGTGCGGACTGGACTGGCTGGCACAGCAGCAACAGACCCGCTCGCTCAACAGGAGAGGGAGAAACGATAACATCTATACCAACAGCCGTAGTCTTTCCCACAGAGAGCAACGGGGCGGCAGCTAAATCAGGAGGCTACGGCACCCTTAAAATGACCCCTGGCTGGGTCTGGGCCATCACGGCTATTGCTACTGCAATCATTCTTGGAGCACTGGTCGTTTCCTTTGTGCTTTTCAGGAGAAAGAGATCCGAGAAAGCAAGGCATCAACGGTCTAGCTCCGGCAGTACACCTGAACTGCCCGGCACCAGCGGGGCGGGAAGCAGAACGGAACTAGATAGTGAAATAAGTTCGGCGGAGTTACACACCGATAAGATACCACCATCGGAGCTTGATTCAAAAGTGGTGCCAGTGGAAATGGATACGGAATTCAGATTCGAGTTACCAACGGAGTACAACAAGGAAAGGGACATCGTGGAGGAGACCGTGACACCGATCAGCACATGCACTGACGCCACGCGGATCCCAGTGTCACCCCTAGAAGAAGAGAGCCTAGAGGAACAAAAAGTCTTGGTTACGCCCGGGCTCAACCTGCGAAGCAAAGAAGAGCCGCAGAGTCACACTAAGCCTTGATGAGTATAATGTGTTGCAGTTAGCCTTCAGGAATAAGATACCCAGTTTGAACCTCACTCCATCGATACATATCGCCAGATGATCAGCTGGGGATGGCGCGAACATTCGTAGCTGTCTGCAGCGCTACACTTGATGATCGAAGAAGCCAGGACTCCGTCAATAATGATATGGTGATTGAGTGGCCATTTCGGGACACTCTTCACTGACCAGGGCCACTTTATGGGCTCATGCAGCTCGTTCTACAATTCTCCGACAAAGTTCCTAAGGCAACCAGTTGCCTTGTCCTTCAAGGGCCTCGCTCACCGGACGTCGACGCCGTTCCTGGCAACGGTTGCGGCTGTCTGCATCAACCATGCCTACGGCAGGGGGAGGGATGCTTCGAAATCACGACGAGTACACATCTTCGTCAGACCCAGCAACTCCTTGCAATAGGCGGTTCTCCCGATGAACGCTGGACACTGTGCGTATGTAGGTATGTTTTCAGCTCTTACAGAGCGGAAGGCGCTTACGATGCAAATAGGCGCGTCTCTGCATTACAGCCCTCCGACTCTTATGGTCCCAGCCAATCATCGACCAGGTCCCAGGACGACCACCTTCCACAACGGTCCTCAGGAGCAGAGGGAATCTTCCTCGTGTGTTGCACGATCGACCTGGAATTTTTATATGTTCCGTACCATTCCCAACGACCTATGCCATGGTCTCGCTCAAAGTCACCTCATCTTTTGCAATGTTAATTGTCCTTACAAGCGCCCTCGTTCGTCATGGATCAAAGCAACCCCTTGGCCAACCTCACGCTTCCGATGTTTGATGCCGAAAAGAACTGTACGGTAGCTGGAGCGTTTGCGGCACATATTCGACAGTTTCAGGACGATAGAGACAGCTTTCCGTTGCTCTCTCTTCGAGAACTCGTTACTTTCTATAGCAACGCCACCATCGCCAATGCTACGGATGGAAATATTGTCGATTGGTACAGCTTCGCCATCGCTACTGCTCCCGTACCCTTTGAGAACTTCGTGTCGGGGATCCAGGAGAATACTTGCCGACCAGACTTTTGCCGGAACTTAGAGTGGGAAGGAAACCCGGATTTGGCGGGTATTGGTGTGAGTTTTCCCTTCAGGCTATGAGCACAAAAATCTTTGAAAAGGAGTTGGCACGACTGCCGCACGAAGTGCCAACTCCTTTTCAAACAGGTATATGTAACGTATATGCTTCAAGCAATCCTCACCACCATTTTTCTTCTTGCCTATGGATTTTTAGGCTGGAGGAAAAGATTCGGAAAATCCTCTAGCACTACACTCAACCAGCGTGCAACCCCGGCCGACGTGGATTCCTTAGACGTGTGCCTCAGTGCATTCTGGGTCTCCTCTTTCTATTTTGCCATTACTGACTGTGTTGCCGCCAGCATCTATGCTAACTCTGGCCTCGATAGTAATTATGAGAGCTTGCTCTGGCGGCTTACAGTGTGCTTCTCCATTACCGTACTCCTTTGTCCGTTCCCCCAATACCAATGGAACCGCGCTGACCCAGTCAAAACACGGCTCTTTTGGGCTATATTCTATTTCACCATCATGTTGCCTTACCACTTTCTTTATTCGGCCATCAGACACGATCGAGAGGGAGGTGGAGGTTCCATGTATGAGAATGCGCGCTTGGGGCTCAAGGACAACGCTTGGGCTATATTTCTTCAACAGTCATACTATGACATTCCTGTGTGGTGGTCAGGCGTTGCTTTCCCCAAAATCTCCGATTTTATATTCGCAAAACCCGCGGCGCCTCAGCGACTGGTGGTCCAATGGGTCGAAAATAGACCCCTGTTTCGAAACTGGGGAAGTTGATGCGGGCTACGGAGCCTTATTTCCAGGATTTAATCTTAGTTTCAATGTGGGTTGATGTGGTGGCGTTCGTCGATATCCGAGCCGTCGTCAACCAACTGAAGTCGCAGGGGAGTTGTATTCAGAAAACGAATGGAAATTCAGACAAATCGTTGCCGTCACGGCATGGCTACCGATGATCGGTCAGTTCTGCAAAGCGTGGAAATGTAAGTCCATCTCCCCCCTACCTCTTCCTTTAGTCAACCCGATCTTCATTGAGCAGTTACCAACCTTAACACTGCGCTTTAGTTGTTTCATACTTGGGTCCAATCCCGTCACGGGCGCGGAAGCTACCTTGGCCCTACTTATTAGTCAGCTCCGTCTTCGCACTCGCCCCTGTCGGCCTTTATGTTGGCGGCTCGTGGGGAGTGCTGATGTACGACCCCTCCGAAGTAGGAGAAAACCAGTCCCTGTGGATTTGCATTCTGGTTGGCGTCTCGTTGGGACTTTTGTGTTGGCTTTTCTTCCGCCTCTCCTTTTGCCTCGTTCCCCAGCGGCTAAGTTACAAACAAGATTTGGAGGCTCGACTTCCCCCAATGCATGTAGAGTTCTTGCTACAAACTGGCACCCGACTCACCAAGAATATATTTTGGAGATTCGAAATATGACTGATGAGATCTTCGGGCCAAATACTTCGGACAGAAAAGCACCGGTTCTGACTTGGACGCTGTGTAGCAATGCGCTGGGATAACTGGAAGCGAGTCCCCGGACGACCCTGAACGCCATTTGCGCAATTTTTGCTGGCATGCCTCGCGGATGCAAAACCGAAGGTGTCCACGCCACATCATCCACGGACTTGAGAGCACCACCGAACTTGGGCTTACGAGCCGTCACCTCAGCCTAGAGCTCACCGATCCATACGAGCTGAAACCAGGTTGCCGGACATTTTCCGGGCGCTGTGTACGAGCCTGAAATGCACGCGAGTGGTCGTAAAAGATACGCCGAACACATCGAGCACAATACACATTCGGTATGCCGTTTTACGCGTTAACTCGCCTTTCAGTGTGGGCCAGTGTAAGTCATTACCTTCATATAAAACACGACCAAGAAAAATCCTATCCAATATTTGCCGCTAATCTTCAGGCATATCACAGTTTCCCCAATTTCGCCACGGCCTTTTGGAAGTAGAGAAAGACATGATCTGAGCCCAAGAATCAGTACTTTACCACCTTGATTCGGTTTATGTCTTCTTTTACTCTCCTGTCCGCAAAGTTTCCAAATCAGCGACATCCAATGCCCCTACGCCCACGGCAAAGCCTGCCTCTACAAGTAGAGGTACCATGGCTAAGCAACATCCGTATCCGATGCTGTCGTCGATCTATGTGGCGGTCGTGGCCCACCACCGTTCTTTTGCTGTATTTATTCCAGACTGCGGGGCCAGATCCCTTCCCTGGATTTTTGTTCCTGCAAGCAATCATCCAGACGATCCTACCATTGCTTCGCCTTGTTCGTTTTTAATCTTCCTTCGACCCTCAGCGCCAGATGAGCCCGAACCGTTTCGGTACCCTTACTGCTGGCTTCTCACACGCTTTTGCGAAACCTCATATACACGAGCGAAATATCACTGCATCTCCATGTCGCGATACCGCAAGAAGAAGACCATCTGGTCACTCACCATGTTGAATTGAAGCGGATCATTTACGCTTCGTGGTGACCTGTTCGTTTGCTGAGCACGGTGCTCGAGTGGCTGGTGATTGAAAGGCGTTCGTTGCCTTCTGCCCTCTCCAAGACTTGGTGTCCACAAATCTCGTTTCAACTCGGAAGTGATGGTGAGAGCAAGCGGCATAAGATACTGGCGGTTCCTTTCTTCCGGCATCTATGTACCATTCCGAGCTGCATCACGGTCTTGGCTTTTTTTTTTTTTTTTTTTTTTTTTTTTTTTTGGGGGGGGGGGGGGGGGGGGGGGGGGGGGGGG